>JAWDJE010000001.1:249032998-249060498 GCA_035047345.1 Bradypodion ventrale
CCCCGATGGCAGTTGATCCGGCCCGCGGAGCCCTCGCCTCTCCCGGAAGCGGAAGTAAAACGCCCCCAAACCCAAGCACCACTTATGTCACTTCTTCCCAGGTTCGATCCCACCCTTCCTCCCCATTGAACGGAAGCCTGCACCGTTCAACGAGGCCCTGCTGAAGGACACCCCCAAGGCAGAGCCCACCCTATACCTGCCTCCATGAGAGTAGGGGGGGCAGCCGGACCCCCAACCCACCCACCCGCCCACCCCCGCAGTCGCCCTTGCGCCTACCTGTTGCGCCGCCCGCCTGCACCACCCCATAGGCACACACTGTCTCGCCTGCCTGCTCGTCTTCCTCCTCCACCCTCCCCCGAGCCTCTTCTCTCGCTCCTCCTCCTGCTGAGCTCTTATGGCTGCGTCAAAAGCCGAACATGGCGACGGGGCGGGCGGGAAGGCGGCCGTTTCCTGGTGGGTTTTCGGGCCGGCCGCCGTGAGAAGTGGGCGAGGGCTCGGTTGCTGTGGGAAAGGCCGCCGGGCTCCCTCAAGCCGGGCCTCTCTCGGCCCCAAAAGTTACACAGAGAGATCAATAAAGCCAACCCGTGGTCATGTGGCAGGCATGACTGAACGCTGGAACGCTGTTACCTTCCCCACGGAAATGGTATCTCTTTGGGAATCAGAGTTCCTCCTCCTCTGCTCAATTTTGCCCTTGGATCCAATAGGATGCTTTCCTTAAATAAATAAATAAATAAATAAATATATGTATGTGTGTGCGTGTGTGTGTGTGTGTGTGTGTGTGTGTGTGTATCTACCTATCTATCTATATCTATCTAGATAGATAGATAGATAGATAGATAGATAGATAGTCCCAGTTCCTGCCAACCTAGCAGTTCGAAAGCAAGAAATTGCAAGTAGATAAATAGGGAGCACTTCGGTGGGAAGGTAAACAGCGTTCCGTGCGCTCCGGTGTCTAGTCACGCCTGCCACATGACCATGGAAACATCTGCAGAAGCAGACGGCGCTGGCTCTTCGGCTTAGAAACAGATGAGCACTGAACCTTAGAGTCGGATACGACTGACTTTAGAGCAAGGGGAACCTTTACCTTTACCTTAACAGTAAAATAGTACATAAAAATACACTCACATAGTGCCCCACCAACCCTAAAACAATACATATTCCAACAAGAAAAAAAACCCCCACATAAAGACAACCCCTCCTCCTCAGTTTTTCATATAAACACCAATCCTATTGCTCATCCATCGACCCAGAATTTAAATTCTTGTGTCAACGTAGTTTAATTTTAATTTAATTTAATAGTCATATTTATATATGCCGCCCACTCAGGTAGAAACCGACTCAGGGCGGCATTACAACAAATTCTAACAACACATAAAACACTATTAAAAGCCCATATCTCGCCCACTTTAAAAGACCCATTCAAATTCTCTAAAAATAAAACAGACATACAAGTTTCGAAAACACAAATCGATTTCACTTAAACCAGGGGTGCCCAAACTACGGTCCGTGGGGCTGGATCCGGCCTCTTTATTTAACAAACCATATTCCAAATCATCCAAAAATCATTTTTCTTTGATTCTCCTCTTTTTAGCTTCATTTCACATGTTAATTTGTCATTCAAGGCCAATCGCCACGCTTGCTTATACCGTCTCCTTAATTTTATATCAAATTGATTTTTCCATACAGATGCTATAATCTGTCTCGCTACTGTTAGTAACTCTTTCTCACTACTCTTTCTTACTATTTTACATATTAACATCCACAACCTCTCCCAAGAGAACTAATTTGGGACTTAATGTCTAATATTTTACTGAGCTCCTTTTCAAGCTCTCTCCAAAAATTTTGGACATATTCACAACCCCATGGTTTCCAAGTGGGGGCAGAAGAGGCCATGCCAGATGGACTGGCTGTGAAGGCGCGCCTTTGTCAATATCATACCTGTCAAGTTTGGATTTGGAAATAAGGGAAATTTCCTGGCAAATACAGGATACTCGACAGCTATGGTTATCCTGTGCTGCCCTCCAATAGTGGCAATAGGGCATTGCAGTCTAATTAATAAGGGATGACGGCGGGAAAGAGGGTAAAATAAGGGGGTTTCCCTGGCCAATAAGGGATACTTGACAGCTATGGTCAATATCCTCCTCGCAGTGTTGAATCCTGCACGTCTCATTTCGAGTGTTGGCGGCGGTAAATAACCTGACTTCCTAAAGGAAACCTGAGTCGGGTTTCCTCCGAGTGGGCGGCATAAAAATCTAAGGATAAAATAAAAATAAAATAAAAAGGGGCCAATGACTACAGGCAGATGAGCCTCTTTAGGTGGGGTGTGATTCCCAACGGTCATGGAGGCGGAAGAGGCCATGTCAGATGGAATGACTTGTGAAGGCGCACCTTGATAATATCCTCAAGGTTGCAGCAGCCCATTGCAGTCCCGGTGTTAAATCCTACATGTCTCATTTCATATGTGCTGCAGGAGATAACTCTGTGATCACAGTGTGTGGGGTAAATTCTTGGCAAGCTAGGATCCACCCTAAACAAATTCACGCCATTGCCATTTTTCCTGCTTCAGGAAAAAATGCATTCTCGGGTACGAGTTGCAGCCGACGACAATGGTATCTACTTATCTATTTGCAATGTCTTGCTTTCCCAATTGCTAGGTTGTCAGGAGCTGGGACAGAGATGGGAGCTCACTCTGTCATGCAGCACTCAGGCCTCAAACTGCTGACATGCCGACCTTCCAGTTGTCAAGTTCAGCATCTTAACCACTAAGCCACCACGGGTCCTCTATTCTTGGGAATGCGTGAGACAGGAGCTCACTCTGTCGTGCAACAATTGGGTCTCAAACTGCTGACCTGCAGACCTTCCAGTTGTCAAGTTCAGCGTTCTAACCACTAATCCACCGCTGTCTCAAAGGATAGCTAAACCTGGACGCAAAGGACAGAAGGTGGAAATAGGACCCCCAGAAAGGCAACCCAACAACTTCTTTTCGGGTCAGGGAGGTTGAGCAGAGGGTGCAGGGAAGGGTTGCTTGGGGACCCTATGCTGAGCCCTGAAGGCAAACCTTGGCGCTCCAGCTGTTCTGGAACTTCAATTCCCAGAAGCTTTGATCAGTAGGAGTGCTGACTTAGGCTTCTGGGAATTGAAGTCCAAGAATAACTGGAGTGCCAAGGTTCACCATCACTGGCCTAGAATGAAACAGTAGAAGCTGCCTTTCCAGCTGGATGGGAAGCAAAGCAGAGAGATTGATGCCGAACTTGATGACTGGAAGGTCAACAGTTCGAGACCTAAGTGCCAGGGTGAGCTCCCATCTCTGCCCCAGCTCCTGCCAACCTAGTTGGAAAGCAAGAAATTGCAAGTTGATAAATAGGGACCACTTCAGTGCAACAGCACTCCGTGCGCTCCGGCATCTAGTCATGCCTGCCACATGATCATGTAAACATCTGCAGACACAGATAGCGCTGGCTCTTTGACTGTCAATGGAAATGAGCATCGTACCCTAGAGTCAGATACCACTGACTTTCAAGCAAGAAAGTGAATATCAACATCCCAGCCTCTGGCCTGTCCAGCTGGATCATTTTCTGAGCAGCAGATTGTGGGGAACAAGTGATGCAGGACCCATCAGTGATGGGCAGACTTGGCCCTCCAGCTGTTCTTGAACTTCAATTCCCAGAAACCCTGACCAGCTGGTGTGTTGACTTGGGCTTCTGGGAATTAAAGTCCAAGAACAGCTGGAGGGCCAAGACTGCCCATCTCTGATAACTGCTAGCCGGACTAGCCACAAGAACAGAGTTGGTGATAGTGGACTTCGGCGGCCACAGCACAGACTGGAGCTGTGGTGGCTCAGTGGTTAAGAAGGTCACCCTATTAGCTGGAAGGCCGGCAAGTTGGCAGTTCGAGACCCGGGTACTGCATGACGGAATGAGTGCCCATCTCTGTCCCAGCTCTTGCCAACCTTGCAGTTCGAAAGCAAGAAATTGCAAGTTGATAAACAGGGACAACTTCAGTGGGGAAAGATCTTGGGGACATGAAAGGAGCCTTATTGGGGGGTCCCCTGAGCGGAGTTTCTCCAGCAAAAATCCTTTCACCCCAGAATAATTTCTGACATGAAATTATTATTAGCACAGACTGCTCTGTTAATTGTTTTCTCTCTTTGCTGCACCAAAATAGGAGCCTTCCATCAGAACAGGGCAGGTGTGACCTTGCTGGGCCTGGGAAAGATTAGTAAATAAGAGGAGGCAATATCTGTTCCTTTTAATTTGCCAGTGTTATTCCTAGGGATGCGCACTAACCTGGCTGGCAGGGCAGGTGTGGCGCCCTAATGGGAATACGGTCCCTGCCTGCTGGCTTATGTAAACAATTAAGAACCCTCTCTTCCCTTTTATAGTGGGTGGGATGGGTGGGATATGGGGTTTTAAGTGTTTTTATATGTTTTTAGTATTTGCTGTAATGCCGCCTTGAGTCGGGTTCTACCTGAGTGGGCTTCATATATAAGTTAATGACTATTAAGTTAAATTAAATTAAATTAAAACACTAACATTCAGATTTTGAATTGTAGGATTTTTGGAACTCTGTTACAAAAGATGGGCTTGAGTTCCCATGTCCATTTGAGTGTGCGGAATGTCTTTGCGGAGGCGTCTACCAATGTGCAGACTCCTCGCTGAATAGCGACTCCCAAGGTACCCAAGGTTACAGTCAGTATGAATACGATAAATTCATTATTTCCCCCTTTAAAAAACTACAGGCCAAACACATTTTAAAGCATTTCTCTGTGTCCTCTGACACCTTTTCAGTGATTGTACCAAACAATGTCTAGGTCCGTGATGGCGAACCTTGGCACTCCAGATGTTCTTGGATTTCAATTCCCAGAAGCCCCCGTGAATCCACATGAATGGGTTTACTGCGATTCATCCGGCCTGCGCCACCCTCATCGCTCCTGGAAGCGGAAGTAAAACGCGCCCGTCTGGGCGCGTTTTACTTCCGCTTCCAGGAGCGATGTGGGCCAGATGAATTGCAGTACAGTAACCCATTCATATGGATTCATGGGGACTTCTGGGAATTGAAGTCCAAGAACATCTGGAGTACCAAGGTTCGCCATCATGGGTCTAGGTATTAGGAAACCACTGTAACGGGCAAGCTGATTGAACCTTGAAAGGTGAGAATGCTGGGAAGAAGTGTCAGCAGCATTGGGGAAGCAAAGGACAGGGCGCACTGGGAAGTGGGCAAGTATCCTGGGCAGCTCTGTTAGGGAGACTGGAACAGAAGATAGCCTGTGGTGATTGGGAACTGTGCCAACGGCACAGGGGAGTGAGTGGGCGAGTGGGCACAATCTTGGAGTACCAGTTGCAAGAATGGAAAAGGAGGAGGAGGAGGCAGGGAGTGAGTCATGGCAGTGAGGGTGTGCAATTCTCTCTTAAAGAGAAAATAAAGGAAGTCCAACAATGGTAAGAAAATAACATTTTTCTAGATTCCAGATATGAGTGAGTTGAATTATGTCTCCTGCCTGAGGGAACGTTCTCTCACTGGACACACTAGGTAGTGGCAAGACAGTAGTCCAGCCTTGGCCAGACCTTCCAAAACGCATGCTTTCTCCAACAGGTCTCTTTTGGCTTTCAGGCTCCCAATTGTATGCCTCTGTCCTTCATCTGGGACATGTGGAGGACAGTCCTCTGCCATGGTTATTAGAAGTGTCCCAGAAACCTTGCTCTTGTTGCAGGGGTGAGCGAATTGGACTCTAGAACACAATTTCTGGTATTGTTATTTGGAATACTATGAACATTGCTAATTTACCTTACCTACCTTTACAAGTTCTTAAAAGCCACCTTGAATAGCTCTGCTTCAGACAGCTCTCAGAGTGCACATCAAGCAAAGCTCAGCCTGGAGGTCATCTAGCAGGGCAGCTAATGCTGTCCTGGTTTCACGTCGCAACCAGAACCCTGACCAAAACACCTCCAGCTACAGGGGTTTCATTTCTACATCTCATGCTGTTTAATATCTGTATGAAGCCTCTAGGAGAGATCATTAGGTTTTGGGGTTGAGTGCCATCAATGTACTTGGCTGTATTTCTCCTTATTACCACAGTTGGCTGAAGCTGTGCAGATGCTGGACTGACATCTGGAGGCAGTAACTGGCTGGAGGCCAATAAACTGAAGTTGAATCCCAGCAAGATGTGACCTCTGGTTTGGTGCTTCCTAGGACACCTGTTTTGTATGGACTTGCACTCCCCCACCCCTCCAAAAAAGAGCAGATTTTTAGTTTGAGGGTACTCCTAGATTGAGTCATCTTTTTCATTGAAGGCTCTTGTGAGCTCAGTGGCTTGGAGCGAGCTTCAACTGGTCCACTTGATGCAACGATTCTTGGACAGAGATACCATGGGCACAGTAGTCCATAATGTGATACCTTCTTCAGCTAGACTACTGCAATGCACTCTACATGGGGTTAACCCTGAAGATGACTTGGATGCAGGTACAGTACAGTATGTAACAGCTAGACTGCTAACATCCTTAAGAAACCACATGGCACCAGTTCTAAAGATTCAGCACTGGCTACCAATATCCTTCTGGTCTGAGTTATGTTTTAGAGGCCTAAATAGCTTAGGACCTGAATATCTGAAGGAACACCTTTCCCTATATTCTTGCTCAGTCACTAAGAAATATAGGAAGGCCTTCTCCGCCACTAAGAACAGTTCAGCATGTAAAAACACAAGGGAGAACTTTTTCTTCCATAATATCCCAACTATGGAAGACACAGAAGAGGCTTGATTCATGATGATTGGTATTATTTCAGTGCCAAGACAAGATGTACTTATTGTCAGAAGCGGACGTGATCCATGAAAGTTAGCATGAAAAATATAGTAAGCATCTTTAATATGCCAGTTTTGTTTTATTTCCTTTCTTCTTCCATGTCTAGGCCAGACGTGAAACTGCCAAAATGAAGGCACCTTATAGTGAGTTCATTCTGCACTTCCTTTTGCCTGTCCTAGTGTGAGAAAGTTTAGCTGGCAACCCAAGGTTGCTATTACCAGGGTCCACCAGATTGTGATTCAAAAATACCACAATCTTCGAGGAGGTTCTGTGTACCACATGTTCTTTCTGATATTATTAAAGAGTGTTGAGGATCATTTTAGTGCAATTTTTAAAATGTTTTAAAATGTTCCTTGAATTTAAATGGCTTAAAATATCCTATATCTTTATTATACAGCTCAGTAACCCACCCTATATTTTGTTCAGTCAGTCGATTCCGACCCTTTATGCCCACTTCTTCTTTTGCCCTCGGCCTTTCTTAAGTGAATCCTCTCTTCTCATTTGATGTCCAAAGTACTTTAGCTTCATCTTTACTATTTGATCTTCTAATGAGCAGTGATATACAAATGTTTGAATATATAAATAGCAAATAGAAACCTAGCCTTTTGCTTTCTAATCTAGAGGAGTAAATGGGACTCCTAATATTAGGAGTTATTATTACAGGTACAGTATTCAGAACTATCATTTAGATTTGTGAATATATTTGTGAATAGGACCCATCTTTGGAATTAGCACAGGGATTTATGTTTTTTAGAGGGGGCACATGTCTGTTCTTGCTCCTTGTCTGAACTATTCTTTTTTTTGAACTTAAAAAAATTAACCTCCTTTGAAAGTGCTTTGTGTGCTAGCCCCTTCACCAGACTCCATACAGCTCTGGTGCCTTACTGGTTTATTGATGTACTGCAGCTTGGTGCATGTTTTGCCTGAGACCTAGGATAGTGGAAGTGGTCCCCCTCTTCTCCCCCTTGACTTATAAAATATATTCTTCAAGATTTACAAGTGCCCTGGACACAAGAAATGATAGTGGTGTTGCTTTCTCTCACCCTGAGGCATTTTCTATTTTACACTGGAAACCAATACAGCAGAGTTGGGAGCAGTACCAAAGGCTTGGCCAGATTGCACGTCCTCTTCCTTGATACTGTCTTCCTTTGACAAGACAATTAGCGAACATGAAATGATCATACAAAATCACTTTTAAAGAGCCAGTTTGTAGCATACTAATGTAGCCAAGACAGAATATTGTTTGAATATTCTTCCTGTGTATAATTTTTCCAGACACGAACATTAAGAAAGGTAAAACTAATAGGTATGCTCTTTCTTTCTTTCAAACCCCCCCCCCTCTTTATTTCTGTTCTGTTTTGTCCAGTTCTTTCAATATTTTCTTTTCAATTTTTGACGTGTCATACTCTTTCATCATTTCAAATTCCAACCAAGGCATGCTCCATTTTTTAATTCGTTGTTTATCTTTTTCCTTAAGGTACAGCTCGAAGTTGATGCCTTTGATATTGAACTTGGGATGTTCCCATCGTTTTGACCAGGGTTTCGGTTTCATTTTGACCTGCATCTAGTGTAATTGAAAGAAAAGCATTTTAGCTCATATTTATGCAATGTCAAGTTGAAATTGACTTATGGCAACAAGGTAAATGGGCTATTTTCACCAGTCCACACTCCTAGTGAGCTTCCATGGTTGAGCCAGAGATTCAAACCAAAGCCTCCTAAGTCATGATTATAAAATCATGCACGGTGTGGACAAAGTAGATAAGGAAAAACTGTTTTCCTTATCGCATAGCACAGTGGTTCCCAAAGTGGTCCCCACGCCCCACAGGGGACTTCAATTCCCAGAAGCCTAAGTCAGTATATTGGCTGATCAGTGCTTTGAGGAATTGACTTAGGCTTCTGGGAAATGGAGTCCAAAAACAAAGTTTGGGAAACACTGGCATAGCACTAGAACTAGGGGACACTCAATGAAAATTTTGGGTACTAGTTCTCAAACAAATAAGAGAAAGTACTTTTTCATCCAGAGGATCACTGGTCTATGGAGCTCCCTGCCAGAGGAATTGGTGACAGCTGTCAGTCTTGACAGCTTTAAGAAAGGATTAGACAAGTTCATTTAGGACAAGGGTATCAATGGCTATAATTATGGATACCTAAGGACAACCTCCGGGTTGGAGAGATAGGCAGGATATCTCTCAATGCCATTTCCAGGGAATCCTAAGCAGGTGAAGGCATCTGCTTGGGAATAATACCCTGAAGCAAATGGTGAGCCACGGTGTGAGACAGAATGCTGGACTGGATGGGCTGTGGCCTGTTCCAGCAAGGCTGTTCTTATGTTCTTAAGTCCTCCATCATTCTATCCGCTACACCAATGTTCCCCAACCTTTGGGTTTTCTACTTCAATTCACAGAAGCCTAAGTCATTTCTCCAAATCACTGATCAGCCAATGTACTGACTTATGCTTTTGGGAATTGAAGTCCAAAACCCAAACATTGGGGAACACTGCACTACAACACACTGGCTATCACAAAGCTACATAGCAAGGGACAAAAATTAAATAAGAATTACCTACAGCTAGCAATTAGCTATTGATCTCAAATACGGAGTGCCAAAGCCAAGAAACAAACAACTGTCGTCAAATATAAGCCTTAAACCATACAGTATTCAGATTTTATAGCCTGAGAGAATGAAGAATTGTAATTCTGGGGGCTCACAACTAACTCCTGCTCTATCCCCGCTCCCAATATCAATTAGACTACATTTTTAGCAAAATGAAAAAATCTGATTGACTTCTCTGAGACATTGAAGGGCTACACATTTAAAGCCCTGGCTCTTCTCAAACTATAAAGCCTCAATAAAACCTTCTGCGATCTGGTCAAGAGGTTGCTTTTATTCTCTTTTGCTAGGAGTAAGACTGAAGGAGCCAGACATTTGTAAAAGAAAGGCAGAAATCAACTCCTTATGGAGGAGCAGTCATTATTCTGTTTGACTGGGGGGCATTAATAGTACTGCAGCCTCAAAGGAAATAAAGGTGTTTCAGCAACAACTTTAAAAAACACAATCTTCAAGAACAACCAGTTACCAGCCACTTGCCTCTTTTACTATTTACCTTGTTGATAGGAATTTCATCAGTTTCTACTATGACAGGTTTCATGTTAACATCAACAGTGGTGTACTCTGGAAGAGCGTCTCTTAAATACATCAGATTGTCATCCAATCTCTTCTCCAGTTTCAGGACTTTGATCTCCTGGATTAGAGGATTGTATATTTCAAAGCAAATTTCAATCCCTTAAATGGAAATTTTTTTGTTTAGTACAGTTTATCTGTGCCAGAGAATGAATTTATTAAAAATGGATAGTACAAATCTGTTATGAACTAATGTTGGAATTTTAATGTAAAAAGTTTAGAGTTATGCAGGATTTTTTTTTATAAAGATGAAATGATTAGACGTAGAATCAAACAATAATAGAATTGGAAGGAGCCTATAAAGCCATCGAGTCCAAACTCCTGCTCAATGCAGGAATCTAAATCAAAGTAAATCAGATAGCTGTCCAATTTTCTTTTGAATGTCTCCAGCATTGGAGCAGTCATGTATGTACTCACCTTGGCCTTCTATGACATTCCGAAGTCTAAAAGTTGCACCAAGTCCTTTTCCTGATCGCTGGATACAAATTCCAACAAAAGTACTGACTTTTCCATTAGCATAAGGATCTGCTGCAGTAACAGAAAGTATACTTCCTGCCAGAAATAAAAAGAAACTGTTCAATATCTAGACAAATATTGTGAGGTCTCATGGACCTGAGAAAACAAGATTAGTACAAAAACATTTTTAACAAAAACAGAAGATTTAGAAAATGGTTTTAATCCATGCGATGATCTTGTCACTGTCTTGTTTTTTACTCGCCAATAGGAAATTATTCTCTCAACTATATCAAGGTTACTGACACACAACAGCAGGCATGTAATTGGCTAAGGAGAGCCATAGTTAAAGCTAGCCTATAATAAATGGGCATTGGCTGAAGATTCTTTCTCTCTGTATGTGCTGTGCATTTACAAAGAATAGTATATTTAGCGGTAAAGTTGTTAAATCCAGTAAAATATATTTTTAAAAGCTTTACAAAAGAATAGAATCTTTTATTGGCCAGGTGTGCTAACAAACCAGGAATTTGTATTTGGTACATATGCTCTCTATATACATGAAAAATTAAATTACATTTACTAGATTGTCTACTACACTTAATAATAGGTGCTATACATAATATTAACAACAATCTCACATATCGCTAGAGAAACAATAACAATGCAATAAAATCACACAATTTAGTTATTCAGCAGACTGATGGCATTTGGAAAGAAACTATCCTTGTATCTGGTTGTTTTAGTATGTAATACTCTAAAGCGTCGTTTCGACGGTAGAAGCTGGAGCAAGTTATTGCCAGGATGTGTGGAGTCTTTGTATATTTTCTCCGCTCTCTTTTTAGCTCATGTAGTATATAAGAACATAAGAACAGCCCTGCTGGAACAGGCCACAGCCCATACAGTCCATCCTTCTGTCTCACACATTTGGCTCACCATTTCCTTCAGGGTATTCCCAAGGAGATGCCTTCACCTGCTTAGGATTCCCTGGAAATGGCATTGAGAGATATCCTGCCTATCTCTCCAACCCAGAGGTTGTCCTTAAGTATCCATAATTATAGCCATTGATCCCCTTGTCCTCCATGAACTTGTCTAATCCTTTCTTAAAGCTGTCAAGACTGACAGCTGTCACCACTTCTTCTGGCAGGGAGTTCCATAGACCAGTAATCCTCTGGGTGAAAAAGTACTTTCTCTTATTTGTTTGATAACTAGTACCCAAAAGTTTCATCGAGTGTCCCCTAGTTCTAGTGTTGTGCGATAAGGAAAACAGTTTTTCCTTATCTACTTTGTCCACACCGTGCATGATTTTATAAACTTCAATCAGGTCACCTCTTAGACGCCGTCGTTCAAGAGTGAAAAGGCCCAACCGTTGCAGCCTCAGATGGTAAGGAAGGTGTTCCAGTCCCCTAATCATTCTGGTTGCCCTCCTCTGCACTTTTCCCAGCTCCATAATATCCTTCTGGAGGTATGGCGACCAGAACTGTACACAGTATTCCAGATGGGGCCTCACCATAGATTTATAAAGAGGCAAAATGACACTTGCTGACTTATTTTCTATACCCTTCCTAATGATCCCTAACATTGAGTTTGCTTTTTTCACTGCTGAGGCACACTGGGTTGACACCTTCATTGAGTTGTCCACCAGGACACCAAGGTCCCTTTCCTGGTTTGTCGCAGAGAGTTCAGACCCCATCAGTTTATAAATGTAATTGGGGTTTTTTGCCCCAACATGCATCACTCTGCACTTACTAATGTTGAAGCTCATTTGCCACTGTTTTGCCCACTCCCCCAGTGTCAAGAGATCCCTCTGGAGCTCCTCACAATCTCTCACAGTTTTCACTACCCTGTATAATTTAGTGTCATCAGCAAATTTGGCTACCTTGCTTTTTACTCCTACCTCTAGATCATTTATGAAGAGGTTGAAAAGCAGCGGTCCCAGTACTGAACCTTGGGGGACCCCACTCTTTACTTCCCTCCACTTGGAGAAGTGTCCATTTAGTGCTACCCTCTGTTTCCTGTCCCTTAGCCAGTTGCTGATACAGGACAAGACCTGTCCCTTTATTCCATGACTGTTAAGTTTATTCAAGAGCCTTTGGTGTGGGACCTTGTCAAAAGCCTTCTGAAAGTCCAGATAAACAATGTCAACTGGATCCCCCTTATCCACATGCTTGTTGACACTCTCAAAAAATTCCAACAGATTAGTGAGGCATGATTTGCCCTTGTAAAAGCCATGTTGGCTCTCCTTTAGCAGCACCTTCTCTTCTATGTGCCTATTAATTCTATCTTTTAGGATGGTTTCCATCACTTTACCTGGGACACATGTCAAACTGACAGGTCGGTAATTTCCTGGATCACCCCTGGATCCTTTTTTGAAAATTGGTGTTACATTCGCTACCTTCCAGTCATCAGGCACAAAGCCTGATTTGAGGGAAATATTAGATATTTTGGCTAGGAGATCAGCAATTTCATCTTTAAGTTCCCTGAGAACTCGTGGATGGATGCCATCTGGTCCTGGCGATTTGTTAGTGTTTAGCTTAACAAGACATGCAAGGACCTCCTCCCTGGTTATTTCTATCTTGCTTAATTCTTCACTTTCCCTTCCTACGAAGATAGGCTCTGTTTTGGGCATGTGGTCTCTGACTTCTTCAGTGAATACTGAAGCAAAGAATTCATTGAGTCTCTCTGCAATCTCTGTTTCCTCTTTAATAACCCCTTGCCTTCCATTGTCATCTAATGGTCCAATGGCCTTCCTAGTTGGGTTCTTACTTCTAATGTACTTAAAGAAGTCTTTGTTATTTCTCTGAGTATTTTTAGCTATACGCTCCTCAAAGTCTTGCTTTGCTGATTGTTGCCTTGCATTTGTTCTGCCAGAATTTATGTTTCTGCCTGCTGTCCTCATTCGGACAAGCCTTCCATCTTCTAAATGAGCTTTTCTTGCTCTTGATCACTTCCCAAACAGCTCCTGTAAGCCACATCGGAGTCCTCTTGGACCTGGCCGTGCCCTTTTTCCTTTTGGGTATGCATTCCAATTGGGCCTCTGTTATTGTTTTTGTAAACAGCCTCCATGCCTCTTGGAGTGTTTGGACTCTCTCAATTTTCCCTTTCAGCTTCTTTTTTTACTAGTTTCCTCATCTTTGGGAAATTTCCTTTTTGAAAATTTAAGGTCTCTGTGTTAGATTTTATCAGTGACTTGCGGTCTATGATCAAGTTAAACATAATTGAGTTGTGGTCACTGTTCCCTATTGGATCAGTCACATTAACATCTTGCACCAGATCCTGAGTATTACTCAGGATCAAGTCAAGGATTCTTGTACCTCTAGTTGGGTCTTCAACCATCTGTCCCAGGGAACAATCATTTAGCATATCTAGGAACTTTATCTCTTTATCATGTGCTGAACAACAGTTCACCCAGTCTATGTGAGGGTAATTGAAGTCCCCCATTATAACCAGGCTTCCCTTCTTGGATGCCTCCTTTACAACATTCTCCAACTGCCAGTCTCCCTCAAGAGTTTGGGTTGGAGGCCGATAGTATATGCCTACTGTTAGACCATCCTTGTGGCCTGGTACTCTTACCCACAGAGCTTCTAATGGTGACTCCAAATCACCTAGATATTCCAATTCATACGATTTTATCACTTCTTTGACATACAAGGCTACACCACCTCCCGTTTGCCCCTTCCTATCCTTCCTGTACAGTTTGTAGCCTGGGATAACTGTATCCCATTGGTTATCATCCGTCCACCAGGTTTCAGTGATACCAATAATATCAATATTCTTATCTATTGCTAAGTATTCCAGCTCCCCTATTTTGTTCCGGAGGCTTCTGGCATTTGTATACAAGCATTTATATTTACTTTCCTGATACAGTCCTCATATAGATCTTCAATGGAAGGTAGATTAACAGCAATAATTTTTTCTGCAGTCCTAATTACTCGTTGGAGTCTATGTTTATCTTGTTGAGATGCAGAACCAAACCAGACAATTATAGAGGTGCAGATGATGGATTCTATGATCCCTCTGTAGAACTGGATCAACAACTCTTTAGGCAACTTGAGCTTTCTGAGTTGGCGCAGAAAGAACAGTCTCTGTTGTGCTTTCTTAATGATGTTCCTAGTATTAGATGACCATTTTAAATCTTGAGATATGGCAATACCTAAGAACTTGAAGGACTCCACTATTAATACTGGATTATTTAGTATTGTAAGCGATGAATATGGGGATCGAATCCTCCTAAAGTCCACTATTATTTCTACGGTTTCGCCTGCATTCAATTCAAGATTATTTCGACTACACCACAAGACTAGTTGTTCAATCTCTTTTCTATATGCAGACTCATTGTTGTCTTGGATAAGTCCACTCACTGTGGTGTCATCTGCAAACTTAACTATTTTAACAGAAGAATCTTTTGAGATGCAATCGTTGCTATACAGGGAGAAGAGAAGTGGAGAGAGCACACAGCCCTGAGGAGCTCCTGTACTGATTATTCTGGTTTCAGATCTAATTTTACTCAGCTTCACCTGCTAAGACACACCATACAACCATGGGGAAGAAAAGTAACATCCAATCATGCTTGAAGATTGTTCTCTTACAACCAGTAGGGCAGTGTTTCCCAAGCTCTGATTTGTGGACTTCAATTCCCAGAAGCCAAAGTCAATTCCCCAAAACACTGATCAGCCAATGTACTGATTTAGGCTTCTGGGAATTGAAGTCCAAAATCCAAAGGTTGGGAAACACTGCAGTAGGGTCTTTTACAAACTAGGAAAGTCCACTAGCCTCTGTAGGTGAAGATATACACTCATCCTTGTATATTGAGAAATGCTCTATAGGCACTTACCCAAAGCTCTTTTACAAGGCTCAGTAGAACATCTCCTTTTGTAGACTCCTTTAGACAAGGTTATATTATACTAACATTGTGATTCTATATATATGTCATGCAGGTAAACCCAGCTGACTTAAACTGGATTTTAACTTGGATAAGTACATATACAACTATAAACTAAGTTTACAGTTATCTCAAGCTAATCATTAATACAAAAACTAACTTTAACCTGAAGCCTGCTGTATTTTACTAACAAAAGGCAGGCATCTATAACTATACCTTCAAGTATAGTGACATGTTTTCCTTATTCTAGATATTTATATCCTGCTTTGACATGGGCCCTCAAAGCAGCTCATATACTAACACCCACTGTTTTGTTTCCTGACAACATTTTGTGCCATGTTGTTTTTGCTGATATTTTTAATACTAACAATACTAATAAGTAATAATAGTATTCATTATCAATTGTCTGGCTTAATACCACTGTAGAAATATCTAAAACCAAACTAGCTCAAATGAGGCAGTAGTGTTTTGGATTTGAACATGTTGTAAGTCAGTGTTTCTCAACATTTTCAGGTCACGGGCCTGACCGCACCTCCTGGAACGCTGATCGGGCTGATCACATGGTTCCTCCCACCCAGAAGTGGAAGTAAAACATGCCACGGTCATGTGCACAATGCATTTAGCAGTGTTCTGTGCATGGGTGCAGCATGTTTTACTTTCGCTTCTGGGAGCGATGAGGGCATTGGGGACCAGGTCTGGCCCATGATCCATAGGCTGTGAATGCCTGCTGTAAATGATAAGAATCTGTTTTAAAATTACAGTACATCAAATCTGATAATGAAATATATTTACTTGCCTTAGTGTAAATTTCTGCAGTACCTTAGACAACAAATTTCCACTTGAGTATGGAAAAATATTGATTTATAATATAAAAAACTAAGTATAAAACCCCATGTTCTTAATTTTTTTCATTAATTATAAAGATATTCAGGATTTTCTCTTAAATTCAAAATACAAAGACATGAGCCAGATCCTTTTAGAATTTATGCAAGGTCTGTGTGACTTGGTATGGCTAATTAACAAGGTGTCAGGGCAATGCATCCCTTTCTGTAAGTGAGATGGATGCTGATACATTGTCAATTAGTCTTGGCAAATTAAGTAAACTTTACATGTCAAATTTACTACTACGTCTTTGATAGCAATGCTATATTCTGTGGCATTATGAGGATTACAGTCTATCCAAATTTACTCACCAGCATAGAACTCTGGAACATTAATTGATTTTCTCCTCTTCACCATGTCCCTCCGTTCAAGATAGAATTTGAAAGGATCTGTTCTCCCTCGGGGAGGGATGAATTCAGGACTTAGAAATCTGTTAGGCACACAAAGAACTATATAAACATAAAAGGAAGAGGCCATTGATCACAATGCACATAATGAAGAGGCAAAGCTAAGTAGTACATTAAATGCACAGTATCTTACTTCCTTTCTGTAGTCTGAGTTTTTGATTCTTTGATAATGACTGGCTTTGGAGGCGGTTTAAATTTTGCTGGTTCTTCATTTTGAGAGGCGAAGCGTCCAACAGAGAAAGAAAAATACCCTTCAAGAAAGCAAGCTTTGGTTAATTGCTAGCTACATTTTATTAGCAACAAATCTCCACGTTTTGTTAAAGCTAAATGGCTATATACAGTTCAAATTTACTGGGAACATTAACAAGCTGTTGTTAATGCCATAGAGCCAAGTGAAGTGGATGCCACAAGTGAAGTGGATGTGTGAACATCGCCTGTGGCTTCAGGGCAGGTAACCAAGTTCAGGATCTGGGGGGAAATAAATGCAGGATACCAGGTCTCCTGGTAGGTAAACAGGTAGGGGAGCCAGGTCTGGAGATGGGCAGGCAGGGATCGTGCCAGGGATCCTCTTGATCCCCCAACCTCAAATGCAATCCAAAGGACTCCCTGGACCACCTCTGGCTGGGTTTTGGCAGCAGGGCTGCAAGGCTCGAAGCCACTGCCAGGCTGTGAAGATGCCCCTCGCTCACCGGATGGCCATTTTGTTTGCCCCTTCAGCGGGCCGCAGAGAAGTTCTTGCAGGATTTGTACCGCGAGGCCTTCGTCTGAGTGTACCCAGCGCACCACCACCACCACCACCACCCTTTGCCTTTGATTGAGCCAGCAGCAGTAAACTGCTGTACTGCAGCGAGAAAGTTGTGAGTTCGATCCTCGCGGGGGTTAAAGTTGACTCAGCCTTTCATCTTTTCGTGGTCAGTAAAAAGGGTGGTGGTGGAGGGCAAAACGCTAATTAACTTGTGAACCGCCCAGAGTGCACTAAGCGCTATAGGGTGCCTTGCGTGAGTAAGGCGGTAAACAAATATAATATAACTACCAGAGGTCCAGGCCGGTTTCAGAAGAGGTAGGGGGACTAGAGACCATATTGCCAACATACGTTGGATCATGGAGAAAACAAAGGAATACCAGAAACAAGTTTACTTTTGTTTTATCGACTACACTAAGGCATTTGACTGTGTGGACCACAACAAGATGTGGCAAGTAATTAAAGAGATGGGAATACCAGGGCACCTCACATGTCTCCTGAGAAATCTGTACATGAACCAAGAAGCAACAGTTAGGACAGAACACGGAATGACAGAGTGGTTTGGAATAGGAAAAGGAGTAAGACAAGGCTGCATTTTATCACCCTGTTTATTCAATCTATACACAGAGCACATAATGCGCAATGCAGGGATGGAGGAATCACAATATGGGATTAAAATTGCTGGGAGAAACATCAACAATCTGAGATATGCAGACGATACCACCCTAATGGCAGAAAGTGAGGAAGATCTAAGGAGCCTCTTGATTGGATTGAAGGAGGAGAGTGAAAAAGCTGGCCTGAGACTCAATATCAAGAAAACCAAGATAATGGCAACAGGCCCCATCAGTTCCTGGAAAATAGATGGGGAAGAAGTAGAAGCAGTGACAGATTTTACATTCCTTGGATCAAAGATCACTGCAGATGGGGATTGCAGCCATGAAATAAAAAGGCGACTGATTCTTGGGAGACAAGCCATGAGAAACCTGGGGAACATAGTGAAAAGCAGAGACATCACATTGCAAACAAAAATTAGAATAGTCAAAGCAATGGTATTCTCAGTGGTAATGTACAGATGCGAGAGCTGGACAATTAGGAAGGCTGAACGCAGAAGAATAGATGCCTTTGAAATGTGGTGTTGGAGGAGAGTTTTGAGAGTCCCCTGGACAGCGAGGAGAACAAATAGGTCAATCTTAGAAGAAATGAACCCTGACTGCTCATTGGAAGGTCTAATAGTAAAGACGAAGCTGAAGTACTTTGGACATCAAATGAGAAGGGAGGATTCGCTTGAGAAGGCCTTGATGTTGGGAAAGGTGGAGGGCAAAAGAAGAAGGGGGAGGCCAAAGATGAGATGGCTAGATGGGATTGTAGACACAATGGGTACAGAACTGGGAGTGCTGAGGGGGATGGTGGAGGACAGAGGCGCCTGGAGAAAAATGGTCTATAGGGTCGCAAAGGGTCGGAATCGACTGTGCGACTGAACAACAACAATATAATATAATATAATATAATATAATATAATATAATATAATAAATAATAGTGTAATTGCTATTGTTCCTCTCTCCACCCTTTCTCCACCAGGGCCCTCTAAAATTAATTAGCATTTTGCCCCAACAAGCTGGGTACTCATTTTACCGACCTCGGAAAACTGAGTCAACCATGATCCCTAGGTCAGGATCGAACTCACAACCTTCTGGCTGCAGTGCATCAGTTTAACCACTGCACTCCGCCACCATCTGCAGACCGCATAACTCTTAGAAAATGCGGAGGAGGAAAAACCATTTTAAAAGAAACCCGAAGGCTCAGTTTAACAGCGGTTTCCCCTTCCCAATACCTACGGCAAGAGACGCCGCGGAGAACCCCACTCCGGCCCCACACGGCCGCCATGTTGGTAAGGAACAAGACAACCCACCAGCGCGCATGCGCGATTCGGGAGAGCGCCGATGGCAGCTCCGAGGGGACAAACTTCTTCGCCAGCAGCCCAGCCCTGAGCGCGCCTCCTCCTGAGACTTGTTGCTTGGCTTTCTTTGTAGAACTCATTCTGTGCTCGTAAAAAAAAATTCGGAATAGTATTAGCAGCCGCGATAGTCTGTGTTTCAAGAATATCAGAGAATAAACAAAACAATAAAACCGTCGTATCTGACTCTAGGGTTCAGTGCTCATCTCTGTTTCAAAGCCGAAGAGCCAGCGCTGTCTGCTTTTGCAGACGTTTCCGTGGTCATGTGGCAGGCATGACTAGACACCGGAGCGCACGGAACGCTGTTTACCTTCCCACCGAAGTCGTCCCTCTTTATCTACTAGCGGTTTCTTGCTTTCGAACTGCTAGGTTGCCAGAAGCTGGGACAAAGACGGGCGCTCACTCCATCATGCTGTACCCCGGAATCGAACTGCTGACCAACCGCCTTCCAGTCAGCATCTTAGCCACTTGAGCCACTGACTAACTGTTATATTTTAATGTTAACTTTCATGGATCAAGTCCACTTGGTCGGACACGAAGTGGACTCGATTCACAAGATGGGTGACATCGAAATCAATCAAACAAGACTTCACTTTGTTTATTCTCTGATGTGCTCATAAAGTTAGTGGTTAAGACGCTGAACTTGACGACTGGGAGGTCAGCAGTCCGAGATCCGAGTGCTGCACGGCGGAGTGAGCTCTCTATCCCAGCTCCTGCCAATCTAGCAGTTCGAAAGCAGCAAATTGCAAGTAGATAAATAGGCACCGCTTCAGTGGGAAGGTAACAGCATTCCGTGCGCCCCAGTGTCTAGTCATGCCTGCCACATATCCACGGAAATTGCGTGCAGACGCAGACAGCGCTGACTCTTTGGCTATAAACGGAGATGAGCACCGAACCCTAGAGTCAGACACGACTGGCTTTCGAGCAAGGACAACCTTTAGCGCAAGGTTAATTTATTGTGGCCGGGTGGGTGGGGGCAATTATCCCTTCTACTTAAAGTCCTATTCCTCTTTTTAGCCTGGGCATGGAGGAGGGAAGGGGAATGATAGGTGTTGTGGTCTAATGGTTTTATCTTCCACATGGATTACAATGTATCTGAACCAATGTAACCTTGCCTATAGCAACAATGTAACCTTCAGCTGTATCATATGAACCCTGTAATAGGACGCGAGCTAATGACCACCAGCTGGCAGCAGCGAGCGTCCAAGCTCTCTTGGTCCAAACTCATCAAAGGCAACAGCGCGGGAAGTTTTCCCGCCACCACCTACACCTGGACAAGAAGGGCGTGACCAGCAATGACGTCACGCAGACAGTAGCCAATGGGCTACCATGCAACCACGTTCAAATGTATTACTACTGTATATAAAGAGCCATCGATCCGCCATTACCTCATGTTCCCTCTGTCCACGATGCAATAAACCTGAGTTAACCCAGCCCGAGGCTGTGTCCTGTGTCTTGGTTTTCATACACCAAATTGGCGACGAAGGTGGGATAATGGATCCCCAAGGAACAGCCAGGGCACAGAGCGGGTTCAACATCACCAAACCGCAAGACTGGGAGCTGTTGGAGATGGACTTCCAGGCGGCGCTGGTGGAACTTAAAGTCAAAGAAGACGACGAGGAGAGGAAGAGGGCCATCCTCACCAGAATGCTTGGGTTAGAAACCAAGCGGACGCTGGTGGGCATCATCGCTCCGAAGAAGGTGAGCGAATTTAAGGCAGACGACATCATGAAGCTGCTGCGAGAGCGTTTCCGACCCTCGAGGGCAATGTTTCCCGCTCGGAGCGCGTTTTGGAGGCGAGTCCAAGCGCCGGACGAGTCGGTTGAGGCATTCGTAACCGCCATGAGGATAGCCGCCGGCCCCTGTAGATGGGACAACCTAGAGATGGCCCTCAGGGACGGCGTGCTGTGTGGCCTGAAGGACAAGGAGGTGCAGCGCAGCTTGATGAACAAGGAGCCGCCACCCACGCTGGCAGAGGTCGTAGAGGCCGCGGAGGCCGCGGAGTCCACGAATGCGGGAGTGGACGAGATGCACCAGTGGCGTGAGTGGCGTCCTAGAGCCGGCAAGGCGGAAAATTCGGTGCACGGGAAGTCCGGACAGTCGGTGCACGCAACCCGACGGGCCTCAAAGTCGTCTACGGAAGGCAGCGACGGCGAGGAGGTCCAGAAGGTCCGAAAAGGTGGGCGCCGCTGCGATGGTTGCGGAGCGGCCCATGAGCGCGCGAGGTGCCCATTCAGAAAGGCCGAGTGTTACACCTGCGGCCGTCGGGGGCACATCGCCAGGGCATGCAGAAAACGGAAGGAGGGCCGGAGGCAGTCACAAGACCGTTCGACCAGACCGGACCGTCCAGCGAGGTCCAAAGATGGCGCCCAGACCACGAGGAAGCAGGACGGCGTGGGCCGCGTCTCGGACGACAGCGAGGACGACGCCCCAGTGTTCAGCGTGTCCGCGGGACAGTCCCATTACTTCGTTGAGGTACTAGTACAAGGGGCCCCTATTAGGATGGAAATTGACTCGGGGTCCTCCTATTCTATAATTCCCCAGAAAGAGTTCTTGAAAATCGACCCCCACGTGCGGCCCAAACTTAAAACGTTGAGGTCCACGCTACGAGATGTACAGGGAAACAGCATTCCGGTGTTGGGGGTCGGAAAGTTTCGGGTCAGCTTTAAGAGACATTCTGCGGAACTGCCCCTAGTTGTCCTTAAGGGGGGAAGTTGTAGCCTCCTAGGGACGCAGTGGTTTCAGCCCTTAGGCTTGTTCATAGGGGGAGTGCATACAGTGGGAGGGGACCCAATACAAGCGGTTTGCGATGCGCATCCCGCCGTCTTTGAAAAAGGACTTGGAAAGTTCAAGGGACCCCCTGTAGCCTTCGACCTAGACCCGGAGGTCCGCCCGATAAGACTCAAACCGCGCAGGGTGCCGTTCGCACTCAAGGACAAAATAGAGGCGGAACTGGACAAACTGGTGGGCCAGGGGATTCTTATTCCTGTTGATTCCGCGGAGTGGGAAACTCCAATTGTAACAGCTCTGAAGGCCAACGGGGAGGTGCGCATTTGCGCTGATTATAAGTGCACAATTAACAAGGCGATCCGCCCTAATGCATACCCGGTGCCGGTGGTCAGCCACCTTTTGGCCAGGCTGAATGGGGGAAAGTGTTTCGCTAAACTCGATTTGGCACAAGCCTATCAGCAACTCCCCGTAACTCCCGCCACGGCCGCGGCACAAACGATAGTTACACACAAAGGGGCGTTCCAGGTGTCGCGTTTACAGTTCGGCGTGAACTCGGCACCCGGCCTTTTTCAGTCGCTTGTGGAACGCCTCCTGAAGGGGCTGGAGGGGGTGTTGCCTTATTTTGATGACGTGTTGATAACAGGGGGGAGTGAGGCCGAACTGGCAAAGAGATTGGATAAAGTACTAACTGTTTTCGAGAAAGCGGGGCTGAGACTGAGGAAGGACAAATGTGTTTTTTTCGAAACTGAGGTCGAGTTTTTAGGGTTCCGGATCACACCCGAGGGTATTAAGCCGTCTAAATCCAAAGTAGCAGCCATAAAGAAGGCCCCTCGCCCCACATCCAAAACCAAGCTACAGTCATTCCTGGGGCTCCTCAATTTTTACCATACATTCCTCCCACGGAAGGCGTCCGTGGCCGAACCGCTTCATCGGTTACTTAAAAAGGAGGAGACATGGATGTGGGGTGACGAGCACGAGAGGGCGTTCAAAGAACTAAAGCAACTCCTAACATCTGAGGCAATCCTGACACATTTCGACCCCAAACGGCCAGTGGTCTTAGTCTGCGATGCATCCCCGGTGGGGGTGGGGGCGGTGCTTTGCCACGTGTTGGATGACGGAAGGGAGGCCCCGGTAGCGTTTTATTCAAGGTCCCTGTCCCAAGCGGAGCGCAATTACGCACAAACCGACAGGGAGGCATTAGCAATAGTAGCCGGAACCAAAAAATTTCACGATTTTTTGTATGGCCGCCCGTTCAAAATCGTGACTGATCACAAGCCCCTGTTAGGGATTTTCACGGCAAGCAAGCCCACGCCGCAGATCCTGTCCCCGAGGATGCTGCGATGGGCTATTTTTCTCAACGCATACCAACACGAGTTGGAGTACCGGCCCGGAAAGGAGATCAGCCATGCTGATGCACTTTCGAGATCTCCCTTGCCCTTGTCGGACGACCAAAAGGCGAGAGTAGAAAGAGACCGCCAGGTGTTGTTAATTGAGGTCTTAGACGCACCCCCAATAGTACCTGCCGACATTGCTAGGGCGACAGGCAAGGACAGAACGCTGGAGAAAGTTAGTTCATGGGTACAGAAGGGGTGGCCGGCATCGTCCCCAAGCACAGAATTCGACCCATTTTTTCGGAAAAAGCTAGAGTTGTCCCTAGAAAGGGGGTGCCTGTTGTGGGGCCAACGGGTGGTGGTCCCTACGTCCCTGCATCCGAGGGTGCTCGAACTGCTGCACGTCAGCCACCCGGGCATCGTTCGTTCAAAGGCGCTGGCCCGGAGTTATTTTTGGTGGCCACAGCTAGACACAGACATTGAGCACATGGTCGGCACTTGTGAGGCATGCCAGGGATCCCGACCAGAGGCGGCCCGGCTCCCGCATAGGGAATGGGACACAGCAAGGGGGCCATGGTCCAGAGTGCACGTAGATTTCGCTGGCCCATTCCGAGGAACCATGTTTCTCCTGGTGGTGGATGCGTTCTCCAAGTGGCTGGAGGTTATCCCAGTAAAGAGCACGTCCTCCGCCACTACAATTAGCCAACTGAGGAGAGTCTTCTCCACGTTCGGTTTACCCGACACTTTAGTCAGCGATAACGCTAGTTGTTTCACCTCCGCGGAGTTCGGGGCACGGCTGGTGCGTACAACAAAGGATGCGCTGCGGCGCATGGGCCCGGGGGACCTAAATCACCAAGTATGTCAGTTCTTATTAGCGTATAGGGTGACCCCCTTGGCGTCAGGTTACTCGCCGGCAGAGCTCTTGATGCGGCGAAAACTGACCACGATCCTGTCCAGGCTAGACCCGACGAGAGTCGAGGATAAAGGAAAAAACATAGGGTTGGCAGTCTCGAAAGGTTTCGCCGCCGGCGACCCTGTTCACTGCAGGAACTATGCCAGCGCAGGGCCAGCCTGGGTACCAGGGACGGTTGTAGAACAAACGGGGCCAATGTCGTACCGGGTCGAGACTAGCACCGGCCTCCTCTGGAGGAGGCACGCAGACCAACTGAGGCACCGAGTGAGTGGGCCAGTCAGTGGGGCGCAGCAACAAGATTCAGCGTTAGGGTTCTCCCCCACCCGTTTAGCCCAAGGGGGAGACAGCAGCGGACAACAGTCCCAAGCAAGGGGGGAAGGCAGAAGCAGCGGCCCCGACTCATACCCTTTGGACACGCCAGTTCTACCAGAGGTCGGGGAAGGGGGAGAGGAGTTCGCGACCGCTGCCCCCGAATGTAATTTTGATTTTGATTTTGCGAGCCGGGGGGGTTTTCAGGAGTGTTCCCCCACCCATCCAAGCGAGAAGAGGGGTTTTTCGTTAGCCCCCAATGCCCCCGGTTCTTCCCTAAGAATGGGCACACCTCCAAACAACGCCGCGGAACCGCGGCAAGTCATTAACGAGTCTCCCTCTCCAATTACAGGACAGGAAACCAGGGAACAAAGAAAAGGTAGCAAACCCGGGGAAAGGCAGCCTGCATCGAGACCCCAACGTGTTCGAAATAAGCCATCTTGGCTGAGAGACTTTGTCTCCTAGGGGGGGGAGTGTGTTTAAGTGTGGGCTCGAGACTTTGTCTCATCCTAGGGGGGAGGGGTGTTGTGGTCTAATGGTTTTATCTTCCACATGGATTACAATGTATCTGAACCAATGTAACCGTGCCTATAGCAACAATGTAACCTTCAGCTGTATCATATGAACCCTGTAATAGGACGCGAGCTAATGACCACCAGCTGGCAGCAGCGAGCGTCCAAGCTCTCTTGGTCCAAACTCATCAAAGGCAACAGCGCGGGAAGTTTTCCCGCCACCACCTACACCTGGACAAGAAGGGCGTGACCAGCAATGACGTCACGCAGACAGTAGCCAATGGGCTACCATGCAACCACGTTCAAATGTATTACTACTGTATATAAAGAGCCATCGATCCGCCATTACCTCATGTTCCCTCTGTCCACGATGCAATAAACCTGAGTTAACCCAGCCCGAGGCTGTGTCCTGTGTCTTGGTTTTCATACACCAAAATAGTTGTGGAGAAGGTGGTGGGGGTGGACAGTATGCAAGAAGAGATGCTGAAAGCCAAAGGGGTACGAAGCATCCCCTCAAGGGGCAACTACAGTACAGTATTTATTTATTACTCACATTTCTACCGCCGTCCCCTCGCCAAGGCAACTCGGGGTGGCATACACACAAAATAAACGAAAACTTTACAAAACATTTAAAAAACATTAAAATGTAGATTTTTTAAAAAATTATTATTATATTTTTAAATGCCCTCCAATGCTGCATCACAAGATTTTTCAAAATACATGTACCAGGAAAGCTCAAACAGTAGCATGCAGCCTTTCATATCCTCTGGCTCCTTTTCAGCACTCTCTTCTCCACCAACTTGGAAACGGCAGGACGGAGGGAAGTGTGTATGTGTCACCCATCAAGCCTTGCTTTTTTGTCCTTGTTCAGTCGCACAGTCTGAATCTGACCCTTTGCGACCCCATGGACCACTGCACACCAGGCTCCTCTGTCATCCGCTATCCTCCGGATTCTGCCCAGATCTATGCCCACTGTGTCAACGATGCTGCCCAATTATCTCATCCTCTGCTGCCCCCTTCTCCTTTTGCCATCAATCTTTCCTAGCATCAGGGTCCTCGCCACCAATCAATCAAATAGCATTATACTACAGAAGTATACCCGAAAGCTGTCAAATAGTTGTTTATATAGTAACAGTTTTGAGCCTTCAGCCTTCTGACAGTCCCTGATTATAATTCCCCAAAGCCCTGAAAATAGAATAGCTTCTTGCCTTTGTTTAGTACAGCGATTCTCAACATGTGACCCATGGGCTGGATGCGGCCCATGGCACCATTTCATGTGGCTCTCCACTGCCTCCACCACACCAGGAAGTGCCATGTGGTGGAGGAAGGGCAAAATGGCCTTCTGGCCCCCGAAGTTGTCTAAGGGAGCGTGATTTAGCCCCCGGCTTAAAAAGTTTGAGAACTGGTTTAGTATATTGTTGGATCTGGGCCGCGAAGCGGGTTGCGCAAACTGGATCGGAACCGCTAAGCAGCTGTTGGGTCCCGGAGGAGACTGGTCAAGCAATGAGACATGAGGCAAGATGGAGCAAAGACCAGTGATTTAATGAAGACCAATCATCAGTATTTATCATGTTTTAGGTTGCATGTAGAAGCATTGCGATACTGCAGGTTTCACACATAATGTTTACACAAGTTAATTGGGGAAGTCAACAGGGGAAGTTAATTAACCAACTTAATTAATGGCAGAGGAAATACATTGTTCTGTGTTATCCGGGGTAAACAAGTGGCTAGTATTGGCTCTAGGGCTTAAAGGAATCCGCAGACGCGAGATTGCCTATTACGTGCCTAGCGCGTTAGTCATTAGCTCTCTATTGTCCGAGCAGTTTGTCAGATCAGCTATTGATGAATAAAACTCTATCTAATATTCCGCTCCCCCAATTTCTGTCCCCTCAGGAACCCCTGGTAACAATGCGATCACCCTTTACCGGGGTTCTGTCAGGGCTAGTTATGCCAATTGTGTGCGCAGATCCCACAGTATATCATCTGGTTGTTATATTTGAATTATACCTATAGGACCAGTATTGGGATTAATTAGTTTAACCTTGTTTTTCAAAAGGAGATACATGTGTCTTTGGAAAGGGAAGGAATGTGGACTAACAAATGGTGTCTGCACAAGGTAGATAAATTAGTGTTAATAAGTACTGTAGAGTCCATCTAAATCTCACACAATATCTTTAAAATATTAGATTTTAAATAAGGGACTGCAGTGGCTCAAGTGGATAAGATGCTGACTGGGAGGTGGAAGGTCAGCAGTTCGATTCCCGAGTACTGCAGGATGGATTGAGCTCCCGTCTTTGTCCCAGCTCCTGGCAACCTAGCAGTTCGAAAGCAAGAAATTGCAAGTAGATAAATAGGGACCACTTTGGTGGGAATGTAACAGCGTTCCATGCGCTCCAGTGTCTAGTCATGC